>OX387195.1:9464171-9486671 GCA_947561395.2 Buxus sempervirens
AGCTCTACGGCTTGGGTGAAGGCATTGTTTTTCTGGTTTAAAGCTTGTAACGTAGGTTCACAATAAATGAAAATAAAAGGCCAATAAAGCTCAAAGGGGTTCAACAAAGGGAAAACTAATTACAAGGTAGGCTATTTGGCTTATGTAGCTTATAACAAGGAGGACCTTAATCGTGTTCATGCGTGCATGTGTCAATGTGACCTCGATGAGAATTAAGGCAAGTTCAAGAGAAACAAATCCATGGAAGAATATCTCACATGAAAGAAAATACCGAGATTGATATGGATGTGTCAGTCTAAAGGCTCAAAATCTCACCGGCTTTTGTCCACCAAATTTAGTCACTACCATTATCAAGGAAAATAACTAGACTAATTAATTCTAAGTTGGAAGATTACTTATTCAATCAAGTTATGAATTTTTCAAGCCTAATTGAATCTTGCTCATGACAAACACAACTAAAAATTGTTGACATCCTGGTATATTCTAAGACCCGAGAGGCACATGTTGGACATTTGAAGGCAGTATTGCACACCTTGAGAGACCACAGACTGTATGGGAAATTCAGCAAGTGTCAGTTTTGGTTGAGACAGGTTTCATTCTTAGGTCACGTTATCTCAGGATAGGGTATATCTGTGGACCCTGGAAAGGTTAAGGCAGTGGCAGAATGGCCTAGACTCACTACAGTGACAGAGGTCAGGAGTTTCCTTGGTATGGCAAGGTACTATAGGAGATTCATCCCAGGATTTTCTCATATAGCTGCACCTTTGTCAAATCTAACCAAGAAGGCTATGAAATTCCAGTGGGATGTGAAATGTGAGCAGATTTTCCAGGAATTGAAGTAGAGGTTGACTACTGCCCTAGTTTTGATTGTGTCATCCATGGACGAGGCATTTGCAGTATATTGTGATGCTTCTAGGATCGGCTTGGGATGTGTATTGATGCAGCAGGGCAGAGTTGTAGCACATGCTTTGAGATTTTTGAGGCCGCATGAAAAGAACTACCATACTCACGATCTAGAGTTAGTAGCCATAGTCTTCGCCCTGAAGCTATGGAGGCATTATCTTTATGGGGTAGAGTTTGAGATCTTTTCTGATCATAAGAGCTTGAGATATTTGTTTTCACAGAGAGACTTGAATATGAGGCAGCGAAGGTGGGGATCTGCTAAAGGATTTCAAGTTTACGTTGCAATACCACCCTAGTAAAGCTAACGTAGTGGCTGATGCTTTGAGCAGAAAAAATGCAGTTGAGGATCAAGTAGCCACTTTAGCAGCTTTTATGATGAGCCAGTGTAGATTAGTGGATTCAGTCAAAGATTGGCAGGGAGAGTTTAGCATGCCACAGGATGGAGTGATCAGAGTTGCTCGTGTTCAGATTGAGCCAGATTTGGTTTAGTTGATTCGGGAGAGACAGTTGACTGACTCACAGTTGATTCAAACTAAGGAGATGATGAGTAAAGGATCTAAGGCAGCTGCAGATTTTTCAGATAGAGATAGGCTATTGAAATATAGAGGCCGTATTTGTGTTCCAGCTGACGAGGAAATTAAGGAGAAGATAATTGACAGAGGGTCATAGATCGAGGTATGCAGTTCACCCAGGAAGTACAAAGATGTACAAGAATTTGAAAGAAATCTATTGGTGGTCAGGAATGAAGAGAGAGATTGCAGAGTATGTGGCTAAATGTTTGACATGCCAGCAAGTGAAGGCTGAACATCGGAAGCCACCTGGTTTACTTCAGTCACTTCCTATTCCAGAATGGAAGTGGGAACAAGTGACCATGGATTTTGTATCTGGGTTACCATTGACAGCCAGGAAGAAAGATGCTATTTGGGTTGTTGTGGATAGACTGACTAAGTCAGCACATTTCTTACCTCTCAGCACTACACAGCAGTTGAAGTCTTTAGCTGAGCTATATGTCAAGGAGATAGTCAGACTTCATGGAGTGCCAGTTTCCATAGTGTCTGACAGAGATGCACGATTCACGTCGCACTTTTGGCTTGCATTCCAGGCAGCCTTGGGCACTAAGCTTAATTTCAGCACCAGCTATCATCCTCAGACAGATGGACAGTCTCAGCGTACCATTCAGATGTTGGAAGATATGCTGAGATGTTGTGTTATGGTTTGGGGAGGCAGTTGGAATCAGCACCTACCATTGGTGGAGTTTGCCTATAATAATAGCTATTAGGCAAGTATTCAGATGGCACCATTTGAGGCACTTTATGGCAGACCATGTAGATCCCCAGTGTACTGGGTGGAAGTTGTAGAAAGACAACTTATTGGGCCGCAGATTGTACAAGATAGCATTGAGAAGGTAAATCAGATTAGACAGAACATGCTTACAGCCCAGAGTCGTCAGAAGAGCTATGCAGATACCAGAAGGAGAGATTTGCATTTCGAGGTTGGAGATTTTTTATTTCTAAAGATATCTCCATCTCGTGGAATTAAGAGATTTGGGAAGAAAGGCAAGTTGGCTCCAAGATATATAGGTCCATTTAAGATTAAGAGTACAGTGGGACCAGTAGCATACAAATTGGATTTGCCTACACAGCTGGAAGGAGTTCATGACGTATTCCATGTTTCTATGTTGAGGAAGTACGTGCATGACCCTACTCATATCATTCAGCATGAACCACTGATAGTGCGAGGAGACTTGACATATGAGGAACATCCAGTTGAAATTTTGGACAGGAAGGAGCAAGTTCTTCGTACTAAGGTGATTCCACTTGTGAAAGTACTATGGAAGAATCACACAGTTAAGGAAGCTACTTGGGAGTTGGAATCGGAAATGCAAAGAAAGTATCCTAACCTATTTCCAGGATCACAAGGTAAATTTCGAGGACGAAATTTTTCTTTTAGGAGGGGAGGATGTAAAACCCCGAATTTTCCTTAAATAATACAATAAATTAATAAATAATATCTTTGGGAATTTTAATTGATGGAACTATTTTATTGATGTAGGGGATGATATAATTAGTGGAGATCCAGAGTTGGACGCAGATCTGACCATCCGATCATGAGATATCGAGGTATGATTCATATATGTGTTCTAATTGGGCAGTGTGTATAGGAAAGTTTGTAAGTGAGCTACATGGGAACAAGGGATATAAATAATAGATTAATACCCTAATCGTATACGTTTGGTATTCTCGCTGGTATTCGACAGCCGCAAGCAACAAGCCGTGAGCGACTGAGGAAGAAGAGAAGAAGAGGAAGAAGGAAGGACATCTAGTTGGTGTTCATCATCGTCTAGGGAGTATCTCACGTCTGTGAGTATTGTTGTTTAGAGAAGAGAAGGAGAAACCACGCACGAAAGAGGTAGGTGACACTATTTTACGTTCGTTTTTGTATTTACGTTCGTTTAATCTCCAAAGCATGTTTTTATCTGATATATTCATATATTTAGTTTGAGAACAATGTTATAAGTGTGTTAGAATGATATTGGACGAGAAAAATCACGTTTTTAAACTGTTTATGTTCAATTTTGAGTGACCACCAACCTCGACTGTGCTCGGCGATCCTCAGCACTCTTCGGCGCTAGTTAAAAATTTTAAACCGCTCAAGATCGTGTGACGACTTATTGTCGACGATCGAAATTGCACTACCGCTGACCTTTGACCGCCGGGGCGATCCTAGGTGCTCTGTGCAAAAATTTCAGAATTTTGTAATTTCGAACCTGATTCAATTCCAAACTATTTTTAGTAAATTTTAATGATTAATTAAGATGTTTTAAGACCAAAATAAATTATCTAATTCCCTGTTTTACAAAAAAATAAATTAGGAAGATATTTAGGACATTAGTTGCCAAACTTTGAACGTAATTGAGAAATCTAGTTTTTGGAACACTTGACTATTATTTAATTACCAAAACATCTCTAAATTACATTATGATTCAGATAATCACATAAAGAGAATTCAGAACTCAGATAACCCAAAATATTGAAGTAATTGACAGATTTAACCTTTATATGCCGCTAGGCACCAACCCTTATAGAAATATTATACTTTAGGGAATTTTTGGAGTCTAGTGGGCATAGATGGTTATGGATCCATAGTTGTTGCTAGATAGCTAAGGGATATGTCATTTGGGTTGAGTTTCTCCCTTGTGCGACGCGCTTCCTTTGCAAGTTAGTTTGTTTAGGAAGGTCCTATGTCTGGAGGGACACCCCGGTGAGCCGCTGGTGATTCCCTACACATGTGAATAAGCAACCATCTCCATGTATTGATTCTGGTGCTGCATACTGGTGGTACATGCCAACTCTGATGGGTACGTGTGCAATAAGTCAGTGACTACGGCTCTTGTCTGAGCTGTGCTGCATGGGACTTGAGTATCATTAGTAGCATTGCTCCTAAAACGCACGGTGGTATAGCGATTGGTCGAGAGTCATCTCAAAAGGTTTATCTATCTTTGCGAATCCTACAATGACACTAAAATCACAAACATTTGTTATTATTATTGTATGCATGCTGGAGGCATGTGATTGAGATATTGGTCGGATGTGACTGTTTAGTGCATTCTAGTAACGTATGGATTTCGTTATTGATTCTGATATTGGATTCCTATCATATAACATGCTGAAATTCATCTTTAGAACTGTTTATCATACTGTTTTGTATTCACGAATGATACGGAAGATTTATACGAGCATGCTTAGTCGAGATTGCTTAATCGTGCATAAACTGTTATTTTACTTATATTAACTGTTTAAACATGCATGTGTTACCTACTGGGATATTCGTATCTCACTCTACTTTTATTTTATTTTTCAAGTATAGCCGAGAGGGGGATCATAGTAATTTCCAGGGAGAGGTAGCTGAGTATTCACTGGAGGATTACTTTTACCCGGATATTGTCTGAGGTTGTGGATTGTCATAGACTTAGTTATTTTGATCAGATTATTATTAATTTTGGTTTGATGTACTAGAGAGATGAGAGATTAGTGACACTTTATTTTTACCAAACTTTGATATTAATGTTGATGATTAACTATATTGGTTCTTGAGGATTTTAGACTACACTTCCGCACATACTTGTTCCGCACTCTGATAGTTACTTAATTGAATGGATTCTTTTTTCTTATTTCTAGCATATTTCTTGATGATGTATTTGATATGGGCCAGTAACACCTCGGATTTGGTTGATGAACTGAATTCGAGTTGTTACAGTAGCGAACCGGGTTCGGGTCGGGTGCCAGTTTGCACTGACCCGGATTCGAGGCGTTACAAGTAACACATGCATGATGAAAACAGTTTATAACATTTCTAAAATATGCAACGAATAATATACAACCACGAATAACCCATAAGAACGGTCATACTGTTGGAAATCACAAGTTCTCAATGTTAGAATAAAACCAAAACCCAAACAGCAATGATAAACCATACACGTATGGCCAATGTCATGGAGCCGGAGCAACATCCAAGCCTCCTGGAACACAGTCCGGTTAACATAGACACGAAACTCTGAAATGACTGCCTACCAAGGAACTTCGTCATCCAATGCCGGCCTACTCCGAGTTTCGGCATTGACAACCCGGCCTACCAAGGATCACGGACTGCTCTACCCTGGTCATGGCAACACTCATGGCCATGCAATTACCACAATAAAGGCAACTCATTACATTACTAAGCTTAGTCTAGGATCCGGGACAAGCTAGACCAAAACATGACAACTCACACACCAACCAACCTCTGGTAGCAACAAAATATACCAACCTCTGGTATTACCATCACAAACCAACTCATCCGGGTCACTCAGGACCAAAACAATAACTCATAAAACTTTAATTGAAATTCCCAAAACCAAGAACAGCCATCGAAAACCTTTAGTACAAACCTTTACTAAAGAAAGCCATTTTATAAGTTCTGCCCAGCATTTTAAGATCTGATAAAACTCCACTTAAAAGGTGTCACAAAACAGATATTAATAGTAAAGCATGAAACAAACCAAACCAGGAACTCATAGTACTAAACCAGCGACCAACTCCCTCACAATCACCTCAAAACCTAACTTTAACCCTCATAAATCCTCCAAGTAATTGATGGAATAAAACTTAGTTGCTTACAATCATTTATAAATACTCCTAGCATCTTTATTCAGCCCCTAGACAAGTTTTAGAACCCTTAGAATTGCAAAAATTGGATTAGAATGGCTCAGCCGAACCCAGCTGGAGAAATGAACAGGTTTGCTGACTTCGGCTCAGTGGGCGACACTAGGCGGCAATCGGCGGATACCCCAATTTGAACTACCGCTGAGTACCACCAAGTAATGCTGGTGAGCGGCACTCAGCGCATACCCCATATTTTCCCAACAACTATTTCTAGTCTCTGTAAATTTGATTCCGACATGTCTGACCTAAATTTAAACCTATACAACCACTAATCCATACTCATACCACTTCCCATAGCCCTTTAGAACCAATTCGAAATTAATCCCTCTAAGAAATCAACTCCGATTCCACACTGTGCTAGAAATATGACTTTTACAACGATAGATTTACTTGCAATACATACATCCAGTTTAATTCATGCTATCGGTTGCAAAACGAAGTAGAAATCCGGTGTTACTTACTTAGATGAATAATTCTTCTAGCTTCCAAATCCTCCGATCAACACTTTGAAGTGAACAATTCAATAGCCGTTTGCTTCTATTTCACATGAACGACCAGAAATGATCAAATCCGAGTTCGATCTTCCCCTAATAGCTCAATTTCACCCTAAATCCCCAATAAATTCACTTACCTGATTTTCTAAATATCTGTAACCAGGATTTGATCGCACTTCACAAATTTGCAGTCGCTGAGATCTCTGATCAGCAAGTAATTCTCCTCCAATGATCTCCAACACTCTCACTCCAATTGGCCTTCCGAAATACAGTCAACTCCACTACCCAGCTTTCCAACTTTTCTCCAATCAAACAAACGAAATACCGCTTGAAATATTCAGTCTATTTATAATCTCATTTGGCAGTCAAACGCCCTTTGCTTCGCCGAGTGCTCACCCAGAATGGCTACTCTACACCAACACTTCTTGTCCCTTGATTAGATACTTTGCCGCTCCAGCCATAATAATCTATCATCCAAGCCAATCTAAATTAATTTTCATAATCTAATTATCTATTCACTTTAAGTTATAGCCATCACATACCTTAAGATATAGTTTTGGTCCTTTATTTCCAGAAATTCCGAATCTGCCCTTGTTCTTCAGTTATCTGAAATTCCAGAATTAACTTTAATCATTAAAAGGATTCTTTTACTAATTCGCGATATTAATATTAACCAAAAATTCGGGATCTTACAGTATTAGATGATTTTCATTGCCTTGGCACTCTCAGAACAAAGATCAAATCATTAAAAAATTCAAAAGAAAAGCTCAAATCTGAAGTTCAAATAATTGAACCTAAGAATTGTGTAATACCTTGAATTTTTCAGAATTAATTATTAATTGTTAATATGTAATTATTGAGAGTAATTGCTAATCAAAGACTTGAATTTAATAGGTGATCATGTTGAGGAGGTAAATCCAGAATTTGGTTTTAATCCGATAGCGAGATCATGAGATATAAGGTAAGGAATATATTGTCAATATCTTTAATATGATTGGTCAAGTGTATGAGGCATGATGTGTGGGTGTTGAATGGTATCATGATTTATTAAATTAAATATAATAATATAGAGGATATGGGTGTGTATTCAATTAAGGAAAGGAGATTTTTTGTTTTGGAGAACTTCTAATAAAAATAGAAATGGTCGTGGGTTTTATGGAGAAGGCTTCTAAATAATTTAATCTTTTGCTTTTGATGACTAGAAGAGGAGGTGACCTAGCGTATAGTTGCTGAACTTTTGTGGGTTTTGCTGTGGTGTTGAAGAGGAGATCAAAGCTTGAGGTTGTGTTGGTTCTATTTGCGAAAAGAGGTAAGTAGCAACCCTTCTCTTGGAAAAACTTGCATGATTTAATGTTTAGACGACAAATATATTGTTCTTCTGTTTTGTGATGATTTAGAAACAGGTTGAAGAGGTTTTAGATAGATTTGGCTGAGGTTTAAACCATGGGAAAATACATCTTGTTCTTCACGTTTGGTTTTCTGTTTACTTTGGTGTTTGATGAGAAACCATGACTTGATTGTAAGAAATTGTTATTAAACTTGTTGGAATGTTTTGTCACATGCTCATATTGATTTTAGAAGAGTTGGAGCTGATTTTTGTTGATAGAAATAAATCTTTGAAGACTTACGAGAAAAATCGGATTTCTAAAATTTCCCAGCATTTACGAGTTTACACGAGCGCTAGACATGTTGCTCGAGCACTAGACACACCGCTCGAGCACCCATGTTGAGCGCTCGTTATATTTTGCTAATCTTCTAGACCACTAGACAGACCACTTGAGCGATCTGTTGAGTGCACTGTCGAGCGTCCAACACAAATTTATGATTTTTGGGAAAAATACCTAGATTTTGAATATAATAACATTTTTTTTTTTAGGAATCCAACACATGTACAAATAGGATTTGGGTGTCTAGAAATTTTTTTCAGAGGCCAAATAATTTTATAAAAATTATAAAAGATTTTGGGTACGTTTTATTGAAATAGCTCATGTTTGGTTCCAAGAGGGAATTTGATCTTAAATTTGATTTATTTTATAATTTGTTGGTTTCTACACTTGCAAAGGTATGTTTTAAAGATGTTTAAAGTTCTAGAACAGAAAGAAATTATTTATCTACAGATTTAGGTAGGTTGAGCCTATTTCTCGAATTTTGACAGTTTTGTGTAATATTGGTTTTTTCCATGAGGGAAATGGTCTTATTATTATTTGTTCTCCATGATGGAGTGTATATTTGCCATTAGGGCAGTAACATGAATTTATCTTCATGAGGGAGTGATTTTGCCAAGAGGGTACTATTGACTTAATTTGACCATGAGGGTCATGTTTATTGATATTTGGCCATGGGGGCTATAAAATCTAATTATTTTGCCATGAGGGCATTACACCTATGCTGGTCATGAGGACTGTAAGACCTAGAATTTTTGGATAATAATTAAGGCATAAATAAATAAAAGAAAATGGGGGTTTGAATATAGTTGAAATAAAAGAGTGAAAATTTAGAGGATTAATAATTTAAATAGATAATAATTTTAAATAAAAGATAATTTTCAAAAGCAATCAATCTAGGAGCATAAATGGGTATTTTAGTAAATTCCAAAAGGGCAATTGATGAATTAATTCCTTAAATAAATGATAGAATTAGAAAATATAAGATTAAAATTTATTGGGCTAGGTTTGAAGTTAAATAGTTATAATTATAGCATAAAAGAATGGAAAAAAGGGCAATTGAGTAATTATAATTAATTAGTGGCCTTAATTTGGAGAAAAAGTGACTTAACAGTGTATTTAGGTAATATTTAGGAATAGATATAAAATATGAACAAAAATTTGTTAAAAGAATGAGTTTATTTAGTAAGGGACTTAATAGGTAAGGTACTAAAAAAAGAATTAGAAGGATGAGAGAAAGAAGGAATTAATTAGAAGGTTTCCTAATCCTAATTAGACTCCTATTAGATTAGTTTATTTAAGCAAGTTTAGGGTTTCTTCTAATCAATTTATATAGAGGAAAAAGAGGAGAAAAATGTAGTTCCTATGTTTGGAAATTATAGAGAGATAGAAAGAGGAAAATAGAAAGATCAAAAGAGAAAGGAGCTGTTGTAGAAACCTCCAACCAGCAACCATCAAAGTTAGTTTGGGAGAGATTCAACCGTCGGATCGACCTCAAATTTAGAGGTTTTGTTCATGACTGGTACGGTTATAATCTGAACGGTGGAGATCTTGTTTGGAGAACCCTATGTTGGTGCGAAAATAATAGAAATTTGGATTCAATTCCGGATTCAATAGAAAATGGATTCTTATGTGTTAAGGCAAGTAGCATGTAAAACCCCGACCCAGATTATATCTTAATTATTAAGATTAATTACCTAAAGTGTGATTATTAGACTAATTAAGTACTTGTATTATGAAGATGGGGTAAATGTAGATTATACTTGAGGATTTAGGGAAATCAAATTGAACTTTATTGAAGTTATTAAGGTAAGATTAGTTAGTGCTAGGTCTTAATTACATTTGGCTAAGGTATCCTTCAATTAGATCTAATGAATTGAAAATCAAATTCTAAAAAATTAGAGTTAAGTGCACCACAAAGCATCTCCCAAGTATACTTAAAGTACCTTCTAAGTGTACCCAAATTTCCACCCAAGTATACCCAAGGTACCTCTCACATGTACCTCAAGTAACTCCTAAGAGTACCTAAAGAACCCCCATTGTATACCCAAAGTACATCCATGTACTTCTCATAATACTACCCAAGTATACCTAGAGTACACCAAAGTATTACCCAAGGTACCACTCAAGTATGCCTAGGGTACACCCATGCATTACCCAAAGTACCCCCGTGCATTACCCAAGGTATCACCCAAGTACTATCTAAAGTACCCCCAAATTATACCTAAGGTACCCCACTTGTATCCTTAAGGTACCCCCTGTATTTTCCTAAGGTACCCCTTTGATTTACCTAAATTACCCCCTTGATTTATCACCCAGAAAACTTGTTGCAGACAGCCACGAACGAAAATAATCAGAAATCAGATAGTCACGACAGCCACGAACGATAAAACTCAGATCCACGAACGATAATAATCAGATCCACGAACGATAGTAATCAGATCGACGAACGATAATAATCAGATCCACGAACGATAATAATCAGATCCACGAACGATAGTAATCAGGTAGTAATCAGATAGTCATGACAGCCACGAACGATAAAAGACAGATCCTTGAACACCCACGAACAAAAATGCCGGTAAACTCTAGCAATACACGCGCAATAACTCCACGAGCAAATAAACCTTACTGCCGGAGAACAAGGTCGCCAGCAAGAGCTGGCGAACGAGAGCTGGCCGGAACCAACGACCTGAACCTCACGAACCAGCAAACCTTCACGACCTTGAAACGCACGAGCAGAAGCGATAAAACCACGAGCAGAAGCAAAAAACCCACGAGCAGATGCAATAAACCACGAGCAGATGAACCTTGCACCGTGCACACAGCAGATGGCACACCTCACGAACGCAGATGGCACACCTCACGAACGCAGATGGCACACCTCACAAACACAGGTGGATGGAGGGGGGGAGGAGAAGGCGACAGAGATGGGTGCTTAGGCGAAATGGAAATGGAGGTGGAAGTTCAGGCGAGATGGAGATGGAGGTGGAGGTTCAGGCGAGATGGAGGTGAGATGGAGATGGAGATGGAGGTGGAGGTTCAGGCGAGATGGAGGTGGAGGTTCAGGCGAGATGGAGGTTCAGTAGCAAGAGAGAATCCTTAGGAGTTCCGATATGCCTTGGGCAAGGAATTCCGTCTCAGAAAGATTGGTACTTATTCGCTGGTTTGACGTGATATGTTTTATTCGCTGGTTTGTTGGTATTTATGGTTCATGGAATATTGTTTACCGATTATTGGGTATTGTACCTCCCGCCGGTGTAGAGCAGCCAGGAACCCTGAGTTGGTCTGGTTGTCAATGCAGAAACCCGGGGAGTAGGCCTGCATTGGATGACGTAGTCATTTCAATATCCGAAACCCTGAGTAGGCCGGATATACATTTGGAGGCGTGGGCATGGTTATGAGAAGACTTTGTGTTATATGACATTGGTGTATCTTGAATTACATCTTGAGATACGAAATTGTGGTTATTCGCTATATTGTTGTCAGTAAATCTTTATTTTATCGCATTCTTCGGGATTGGAAACAGATTGTTATTGTTGACTTACCTGATGGTTTTCCCGCACTGATATGAATTGGATTATTGAAGTTTAGTCGGCTTATTCGGAATATGCGTATTATCGTCATTGTACATGGTTATAATCGTGGCATGTTTTAGAACTGAAATAAATGTATTTGTGCATGCATGTGCTGCTCACTGGGATATTCGTATCTCATTCCGTATTGTTTTGTTTTGTTTTCAGCTGCTCCTGGAGAGGACGATACTTGCGGGTAGTTACTTGGTCATGTGAGTTTATTTTCGTTTGGGATTATTTTAGCGCACTCTGTTATATAGTTTTTGTTGTATTCATGTTTTTCCTTCACTCTGATATTGCGATCTTGAGTTTTATAATAACCTCTGGAGACGAGTTACGGGTTTTTCATGTGACTCGGATCCGGGGCGTTACACTAGGGTACACCTCCTTGTATTATCTAAAGGTACCCCCTGTATAACTAAGGTATACCCTTCAATAACCAAGGTACCCCTACTTAACACTAAGGTACTCCCCACTTAATACCAAGGTACCCCTCAAATAACACTAAGGTACCCCCCCCCTGGTATGCTTTAGGTACACCCTTGGGTTTTTGTTGAACAAAAGCATTGTTTAGGGGCAGATTTGAAAGGCCAAAAGTTGGGCATATAAAAGGATGCCCTAGCTCAAATTTTAAGAGTTTTGAACCCACTTTCTCTTGTCTTGAACGTATAGAACAAGAGAGGAAGACTGTGAGCTTGCTTAAAAGCTTCAAGAAGAAGGAGAAAGAGAGGAGAGCTTAGAGAGAAGTGCTTCTCCATTGATATGTAAGTAGCAAACCTTTCCCAACAAAATGTATTACAAAATTCATATTCTCTCTCTAGGGTTTGATTTATTCGAAGAAATGATCTTGCATGTTGGTTTTTGCTTCTAAAATTCATAGGGTTTTGGTTGTATGATAATCTTGTTTAGTTTTCTATTGATTTGCCATGGATTTCCAACTTTATTGATTATATTTCAAATTAGGGTTTAAGATTTGGTATTTTTGTAAAACCCTGGATTTTCCTAAAGATAAAATAAATAATTAAGAGATAAATTATGGAGGAAAATACTAAGAAAGATAATGGTAGGAGAATTAAAGAGAGATATAGAGGTTAAAATAGGAATTTAAAGAGGAAGGGTAATTTGGTCATTTTAATTCATGAAAGAAAATAAGATAATTAGTTATTAAGTCAACAAATTCAACTAGACAAAATCTTAGCTTAATTGGATGTAAAATCTTAGCCTAATGGTAATTATACTATTTAGGATCCAAAATATAGGTAATCTGAGTGAATAATAAAAGCCTAAGTCAATTTAAAATTAGGAATAAGATTAAGCATGAAAATTAATTAGGAGATCCTTTAAAAGAGAGTTAAAGAAGTTAAATTAAGGAGAAGGGTAGAAGAGGGAATACACTAAGTATATTAGAATAAGTTAAACCTAATTAGAGTTGGACTAGTAGGAGAGGCTATAAAAGAGAGGTTTAAAAAATGTTTTTGTAAAATCCCTAAATTTCTGAAAATATTAAATTTATATTTTCAGTGATTAACTCAAAGGTAATTAGTGATTTTTCTTTTTCAGAAAAGAGAAATTATTGATTTATCGGAAAGGTTGCTTGAGCTGGATGGGCTATTTAAAGATTATAAAGGTATGAAAATTGGGAATTTTTATTAACTAAATTATTTACTAGGTCGATGTGGCAAATAAATAATATTGATTATAAAAATCTGCTGGTATAGGAATTTTGGTATTGTGGCATTGCAGCAAATCAGAAATTAAAATGGGTTGAGCGGCAAGTATAAAACGAAGGGAAAAAAAAAGATTGCTGTATTGGTCGAACTCTTGAACAAGTGATTGGGATCTCAGAAGAAAGAAGAGAGCAGCGGCATTGCATGGGAGCTGAACTAGAGGAATTCCAATATGTGGAGTTCGTATGGTGCAAGTAACCTCGTTTAGGGAGGTGAAGTAGTCTTGCAGTTTACAATCCAAAGTGCAGATCAGAATTTGAGTGCTCGTCCAAATCTGAGTACACTAATTTCAGGTTAGGTCATCTTCATTAGGATCAATCAGTATACTGTTAATCTGAATTGAATGTAGGATCAGATCGAATGGAATCTGATCTGGTGTTGGTGGAAAATTTCAGATCGGTGCTGAGTGTAGGAAATTCTAAAGTGCCAATTTCAGAAGGCTTGCTGTACAAATTGGAGGATCAGCAAAGCAATACAGTAGCTAGAAGTAAGTATCATAACATGATTTCAGTAATTGTCTTCTAAAATCTAGAAACAAAATTGTCTTAAAACCTGATATTATGGTTCAGAGAAAAACTGAATTGGCGTTTTATACCTGAGTAACAGTAAATGCTTTAATTCAATGAATGTTGGAAATGTGGTTCTTAATGAGAATGAGAAATTAAATTTCCTGTTCTTGTTGTGGATCTGAATTAGCTTGAGCATGGATTTGAATGAGCATGACGAGTGGGCATGGATGGTGCTGTAATGGACTTCAAACAAAAAAAAATAAAAGAAAATAGATTGCTGTGTTAGCAAGTCTATTAATCTGTACTGTAGATGTTGAACAGGAGAATGCAGGGATTGATTCAATTGGGAATTGATATAGTCCAAAAGTAGCAGAATTTTTAGAGGCAATTCTATGAGTAGCTGATGTTTGAACTATGGCCTGAACGACTTAAATAGATTCAAAGGGAGTAGCCGAACTCTGTTTTGCTGTTTTGAAGTCAAATCTGTTTAAAGTTTATACTTGTTTCAATTAAATTCTCAGGCCAAAGCTGTAGGTCAGTAGGAGTAATATGGTTATGATTTTTAGTAATAATATCATGAAGGTACAGATTATAAGTATAAGGCATATTGCTGTACCTGAACTGAGTTCAGAGAAATGGCATGCCCAACTAATGAGAGTGTGATGGTTTAGTGACTACAGAATTTGGAATGAGTGCTTAAGGCAAATATATAGTGCTTAAGGCATATTGCTGTACCTAGGAAATGTAGCTTGGCTTTGGAGTATTTGTATCCAGTGCCAACCTCATTTGAGGTCAACGGTAGCTCCATGCTTGCAGCTTTATGCTGCTGTTTGACAATAGAAATTTCACCTGTGTATAGGTTTTTATTAGTAGTTAGTCAAGTAACTTTAAGAGCTGGGAATATAAGGTAAAGAGTTAATGAATTATGGGTTGGTTCATGGGGAGAAGGAGGTAGGCTTTGGGTGCTGTCCATCTCTTCAGAGATCAGCACCAGCACTATTTTATCCAGCCATATGCGGCTGTTTAGACATGGAAATGTTTAGTGGTGAAATGTAGTAATACTATTTGTGGTCACTTATCCAGGTGCTGGTTATTCAATGGGAAGGATAGTTAATTGAAATTACTGTGTTATGGGAGATGTGGGGCATGAGCTGAGTGCTGTCTACCATCACAGAGGTTGGCGCCCAGCTCTTACTTATTATTTAACTTATTTGTTCTAAGTTTAATTGGTGTGGGAGTAAGCTAGAACTTAGACTAGAACATTATGGAATGTGGTGAAAGAAGAGAGGTCGTTTGGAGAATACTTTGCAGGTGTTAAGGTTGACCAAAACAGCAAATTGGTCTAAGCTTAATAGGTGAATGACGGGTGCTGTTGAGTACAGCTAGATGGTGTCTACTTTCTCCAAGGTTGATACCAGCCTGTTCTACTAGTATTTTTAAGTGTCCTAAAATATAATTGGGGGATTCATGTAAGAGATTATCTTAGTAATAGTTGGGGTTATATAAGGGGTGTGAAAGATTATGCTGGGTTCCAAATAATGTACAAAAATTCTGTTATGGCACAATATCATATTTCTTTGATTGCTGAAATATTGGCAACATATGCATATGTTAAATTTGTAAAAGGTAAATGATAGAATTACCTACAAAACTATTTGGAAATGATAATCAGGGAGTGGAGAAAAAATAATTGAAACGTTAAAGGGAAGGCATAGCTGGAGATTTAATTACCGAAAACAGATTTTGCTTAAGGAAGGGATGAATTAAAGTAGCAATGTGGTGCAAGTCTGATTTATATACATCTTAGTTAATGTATGAAGAGATGGTAGTGAGTTGTATTAGGCTGTATTAAGTCTATAAATGAAATCAATGTGGGGTTTTTAAAAGAGATAAAAGTATTAAGGAAAGAATTGGGGATTTAGGCTAAATAAGAGTGATACGAGTATAATTTTAATTCTAAACTACTATTTAGGATTAAAAGTAAGTGATACATGCCAGAATTAAGTAACATGGTTAAATATTGGTCTCAATGTGTGGATTTACCGGTTTAATCGGAATTGAACAATTTCATCAAACTTTGTCTATAAAAAGGGAATTTTATGCAATACTTTGAAAAAGGACTTGAAATCAAATTATTTTGGATAAATATAATTATTTGGTTTTCTCCATGTACTTGAACGATGTTTGGGATTTCTTTTAATGGTTTGATGGTCATCTTACCTCCGTGTATCTCGGGGATGCCCCGTGTAGCTCGGGATGATATGATTGAGATTGAGATGGGTTGTGCTTACTGGATTTCACTATTGGTTTTGGTTTAGAGTCTAGTAGGCATAGCTCGATATGGATCCATGTTAGGAGCTAGATAGTGGAAAAGATCGTTTCTTTGCTAGTGGTAACACTTTGTTCACATACGCGTTCCATCGTGTACCTCAATGAGGCCTTCTCTGTATCTAGTTAGCTGCGGCTATGTTAGGATAGTACATGCCAACTCATCCTGTATCTGGTTGGGTTCTCCCGCAATAAGTCGATGACCGTGTAGCTCGGCTTCGCACATAAGCCGGGAGGTGGCATAGTGAGCCTGGTTTTACACTAGTTAAAGGCGATTTATTCCATGAGTCCAACACAGACTTACCTCCAATGAGTGCACAGTTTTGATCTCGGTTATACGGTGATTGTTAATATATTCTTTATTAGTATATGTTGTTACCGATTTATTCGGGTTTACCGGCAAGCTTGGTGATTGTTATTAATGCACGGTTATTCTCGGAGCATGTTTGAGGACTGTTGTTAAATGTTTTATGCATGCATTTGATACTTGCTGAGATATTCGTATCTCATTCCGTCTGTTTTGTTTTGTTTTCAGATCTTGGTGAGGATGATACTCGCGGGGTTGAGCCAGTTGCGGGTTACCCTAAGTATAGGGGAGAGGACTATTTTGTCGAGTGACCCCTGAGATTTATTTTAGCTGTTATTTCATTTGAGATAGTGAGTGGTTTTTGAATTGTATTTTCTTTCAATTCATGGTGATTGAGTGCTTGGGATATTTTTAGTGAACTCTGATATTTTGTTGGTAATAATAAATCGAATGTCATGTTTTCTTACACTCTGATATGGATCCTGCGGTTTGTTTATCTAACCCTCGGGTACGAGTTACGGTCCCATTACGTAACCCGGATCCGGGGCGTTACAGTTTTAGGTTTTGAAAATAAGTTAGAAGGAGAGGAAATTCCTGTATAAGTAATAGGAGCCAAAAATAGAAAGAGAGAAGAGAGAAAAGAAAAGAAGGAATTAGAAACAAGAGAAGTTGCAGAGATGGCCGACCAGCCAACTTCGAACAGTGAGCTAGGAATATCCAACCGTTGGAATGGGCTGAAATTTTATGGTTTTGTTCTACTCATGAAAGCCTTCAAACTGAATGGTGGAGATCTAAATTGGAGAAGTCTAGAGGGGTACGGTTGAGCGCCAAAAACAAGCCCAGACGAAGTTTCTAAAAAAAAAATCTGGGTTCATCATAAGACAAGTAGCAAACCCTTGAAACTAGAGGAAGTGAATGTTTTCTCGTGATTTTAATGTTTTATCGTATTGTTTTTGAAGTTGGATTTCATGGGAGAAACTTATTGTTTATAAAGAATGGTTTGGTGATTTAACTTTCTTTAGAAATCAAGAAAAGGTTGATCATGGTGAGTTTGAACTTAAAAAGAAACTCAAGATAAGGAGAAATGTGATAGGATTGGTTTAGAGTTGTCCCAGAACTAGTTTAGGATGGAAATTAGATGTTTAGAATCCAAACAAGTAAATAGTATGTAGATAAAGTTCTAAAATTTCCGTAAATTGAAGAAAAACAGTTTTATAGCTAGAGCGCTCGATACATCGCTCAAGCGTTACCTCAGGCGATAGGCCTTTGAAAAATAACAGAACCTGAAAACTTAACCGCTAGAGCAGTCGCCCGAGCGACCCTTCGAGCGACCAATTGTCAGAAATTTCTAAACTTGGGATTCGTGCCCAGATTCAATTTCTAATGATTTTTCTTGGAATTTTAATGTTGTAACACCTGTAAATAGGGTAATTTGAGATGTAGGAAGTGACGGAATTAAATTCGAATAAAAGCTTAAATATTTGGGACAATAAATTTAATAAGAATCAAATAAGACTAGTTAATGTGTACCTATGCACTCAGACCATTTCCATTAGGAATCTAGGTATGAAACCTAGTCTAACAAGTCATAATAGACCTAAATTAACTTCTGGAAAGAATCAATAACATAATCCAAAGGTTTTAGAGATTTAGGGTATTAGTTGGTAAATAAGGATTTAAAAACTAAGGATTTTCGGATGAACCAAAGTGTAGGATTGGAGTAAAATTTGTAAGAAATAAAGAATAACATGAATACTGAATTAGAAAGATAAACTAAGTACGCTCACACTAACACAACTCAAATCTGAACCTTTTATTTAGAATTTGTGTATACTATCGTACTTTTCTTATTAAATGATCTGGAACTTTGTTTAAGAACTGTTTAATGGTTATTTTGAACATCTTTTGGTTGGACACCGTGGTTTTGGAAATTATGTCTAGACACAACACTTGGGACATGGTTATGATTATTGGTACGAGGTTTATCACTGAATATTGTATCATTTAGTCATTCAAGGTTTTGATTGTGAGTTGTGTCTAGTGGGCAATGCTTAATATGGATCCATAGCTTAGCTAGGAAGTGAAAGGGAATTGACTGGTAAGTTATTCTTGTTTGAAATTCCTCAGTATGCGGTCCATCGTACTAGCAGGTGCGGGCGACGTAGGCAGCAATCCTCGACCACTGCAGGTGCGGCTTGGTCTTAGCCGAGGTTATTTTCGGTAAACGGTTTTTATTTTTTTATTCAGGTTACCATCAGCATGATTCAATGAGACATCGACTTTCACGAGCTTTATATTGGTCATGTTGGTAGGTTACTTGTGACTCGCACATTGGAGCTATGATTTGGCCGTGCTTGAGGATCACTTGTGACTTGCACTTGCACTAGTATTAGACGTGTTGTTGTGGGTCCATTAATCTTTGATCGGATTGGTATGGCCTCCGCGGAAGCGGTACCCTTTTATGGGATTTTATTTAGTCTGAGGATTGTACTCGTCAACCCATTTGTGGGTGGTCCGCGTTGATGGTTGACGGAGGAGATGGTAGTGACTGTGGGTGCACGCTCCATCTATCATGTAAGTCGTGATGTGGCGAACTATAGGGGCAAGAATATTCTTATTAAGTTGTTTCAGTTCATGAGTCCTATTATGTCACACATGTTTGTTGTGGATTGGTATTTGTTATTGTTATATCATCGTATTATCGTGGTTAGTTTTATCGTTCACCTCATGACTAGTATTGTAAAATTATGGACTGTTTAACGTCATGCACATTGCTCATTGTTGAGATTTATTCTCATTCTGGTTTCTCCCCATTTTTCAGGTACTTTTGGCAAGGACGTCAAATTTTGGGCTAGTTGTAGTTGGGTAGTCTATGTAGATGTAGGATGCTCATAGAAGTTGAAATCCTTGTGTATCATGGTTGTTGATTAATAAAGAAAATTTGAATTCAAGTTTCCACATTTACTCTGATTATAAAGTTAGAAAAAGTTTTAAATTATCCAGATTCTTTAGTTGCTTTGTTTATTTACCATAACACCTCGGGTTTGGGAATGGACCCGGAACCGGGGCGTTACAATTTTGAATGATGATTTATGTGTTGGATTTGTGGTCATGAGGATTTGGGTTGAATTCCTATTTTGGAAGGTGTTTTAAGTGTGTTGGGATGATGTGTGATCATCAGATTTAGTGTTGGAAAGGTTAGGGATGATTTGTAGGAGTTTTGTGTTGAAAATAGTCAAAATATTTCAAAAACCCGACTTGGCGATTAATCCTGAAATTGGCGATTAATCCTGAGCCAAAACCCCCCAAAATTGAGTTTCTGTTAAGGCATGATTAGTCTCACGATTAATCGCGAGCTTCAACGCGCGAACATCCACAAGGGATGTGCAAGCATTGGCTGCGTTTAACCTCAACGCGCAAATGTCCAACCTCAATGCCCGCGCGTTGAAGCTAATCATCCCTAAACAATTAATCCACAACCTAATCGTGGACCCTATTTTTGACAGTTTTTCATCCCTTTCTTCTCCAACCCTTTCCCAAACAACGCAAGCCTTCTACATAACACCCTTATTACATGAAAGCATTTAAGTAAATGTCATGTGTATTTATTGCTCCATTTACTTAAGTCTTTACATATAAATAAGGTTTTACCCCCCATTTGAAACCAATAAAAATAATCCCAATTCCCAATCAATAAAAAGTCAACTTTCCAGTTCATGCCTAAATTTCCAGTCTTCCCGATTTTCATAAAATGCCACTTTTTGAGTTTGATACCCAAATGAGTGATTCAGAAGCCCATAAAATTCTAGAAGATTTATTTACCCTCCATTAGACTACAACCTGAATTTGAGTCCGAAACTCCTTGTAGATTTGTCTAGAAAAATCATACACTGAAAAGTCAATGTTTTTAACCAGACTTAGAATATTTTCGAGGTCTAAAACTTTTCATCTCGGAATCCATTGATTTTTGGTATAGTGACCTTATTAGGAATCCTAAGACTACCCCACTCCTTGAAAATGTATTTTGAGGATTTTCTGACATTCTTTTTGATTAATTGGATTGATGATAACGAGGTTGAAAAACTCATATGTGATTTGAAAAAGGCTTTTGGTTTGTGGTTTGGCCGTGGATGGGAACTTCCACCTGGCATGTGTTATGATCAGGCAGCGTAGAGATTACTCCGCTTGGCCTTGGTTCATCAAGCAGCGTAGAGGCTACTCCGCTCGGCCTTGGTTTGATCACTGGTTCTACTTATCAATTTGAATGGTTTGGTGTGAGTTGTGAGTCTAGTCTGTGTGTTGGTGTTGGTGTTGGCTTGTTAGTATTAATGTCCTTGTCCATCTGTCTTTGTTCTTGGATAGTGATCATTAATCTAATTTAGAGACACGCTAATCCACGAGTCCTACCAAGACATTCTTGCAGTATTTGATTGTGTTACCCGATTGAGATATGTGACTTGGAATTACACTTTATATCTAATTGAGATGTTTTGGTTTACATTTGGTACTTTATATTATGAATGTTATCATAATGTTATAAAACTGCATATACTCTTTCTATCCATGCATGTTTTTTGCTTACTGGGACTTTAAGTCTCACGCATGTTTTGTTTTACCGGATTTGTTTTCAGATCCGCTTGGTGAGCCACGTGCCGGGGCAGATAGTGAGGGTGGGCTTGAGTGCAGGCCAGATGGCTACTACTACCCATAGTAGGGTTCTCTTTATGATGTAGTATTTTGTTTTGGAAAATTATAAATATGATGTAAATATTATTTTTGGGAGTTATAAACTTGTGAGCATTTAGTTGCCTTAGTTGTATTTTGTTCCCGCAAATACCATGTTTTGGAGATTATAATAAATGTGAATATTTTGTTGGATGAAAATTTTATTCCATGCTTCTTTAGCTTATGCACTCTAACGATTACAATGTAATTGCCCATGTTGATTGTGCCAATCAGGTTCTATCGGGCCCATAAGTAGGTCTCAGGTACGGGTTGGTGCCGTGATAGGGCAGACCCGGATCTAGGGCGTTACAATTATGGTATCAGAGCAATAAGATCCAAACTAGGAATTAGAAGCCATCTTAGGTTGGTTTTGGGATTGAGTGCACACTAACGAAAGACATTTAAGTTGTCTTTTGGATTCTTTTTCCACTATTTTGGTCAAGTAATTATTTTATTATCATATATGATTGTTGTATGATGAGCCAATTGTGTTTGGTTATATTGAGGTAATGTGAGGCACCGGCCAATGCTGAATATATACCCAAGTATTTAACCCTATACAAGTGGGATAGTGTGATAGTTATAATAGACAAGAATTTGAGTAATTTTGAAGTGTGTGTATGACATGTGTATATATGTTGTTATGAAGTTAATTGTTATTTTGGTTAAGTAATTATTATTATTAGGAGAAAGCTTCCATGATCTTTCCCCCCAACCTTCGTATAGCTGCAGATATATTGAAGGGATTGGTAGTAGTAGAGTCATGGTATTCTCCTTTGATTGTTTTTGCAATTGGTAATACGGGTGAATTCCATGTTTCAATTGTTATTTGTTGGTTAATTTCAATTAGGGATTTACTTTAGGGGATTAATTAAAGATGGTTAAAGAAATTTGGAGTGAGTAAAGAGATGCTGAAATACGTTTGTAAATGAAGTGATATAATTAAAGAGAATTGATGAAGGAATTAGATAATGTATAGGTATCCTTAATGCATTGGAACTTAAAAAGTAAAGTTTATGGAATTTTCTTTTAAGTGCAATTCATATCTGAAATTATATTGGAGGCAT